>OX402013.1:13695876-13708376 GCA_947859395.1 Eupithecia insigniata
AAAAAATGCTTTTTTTTTTTTTTTTTTTTTTGCTTCCCTGTAGACTGTACACCAGCCAAGCTCGACGCGTGATGTTTGTAAACAAACCACGACACAAACCAAATCTCACTCGCTTGTTGTCAATTATATTACATTGTTAGCAATATTTATGAATGATCTAATCAACAGTAATACACACGCGGCAACAGAGTGAACTTCAAGTTAAGTACTGGCGGTCCGTTCACATAAACTCAACGTAGAGCCCGGCTAGCGTATAGCAATATACACACTTCATTAACATTCATCAATATCAACATGAACAAAGTTGTTTTGACAGCTCCTCCAACCATCAAAGTCAAATACCAAACTAAAGGGCCGCCACAAAGTGAAATAAGTAAGATCATACGCGTCCGACGTTCCATCCGACCGTCGTCAATTCCGATTGTCCACAGCTAAACGCACTCGACCCATATTTGTCAGCCCCTCAGATTCTTTAACAAATCAGAACAATACATTACTATGATTCTATGACTTTTCAAATAAATCAATATATATATATATATATATAAGTATTGTTAATATTTAAATTCAATAAACTTAATTAGGTATTGCACGATCATTTTATTAAAACACTAGATCAGACTAAGTGTCGCGCAACCGTATAGCATCCCAGCCCAAGCCCCTCTGTTTCATAATTTATGTTTTTATAAATTATAAATACCAGCAAGTATAACCCACAAAAATAAAATCCCAAAACGAAAAATCACAGAAAAATAAACTCCCAAATACAATAAAATAGCATCAAATAATAAATAGATTCAATATAAATTAATTCTCTACTAAACCCCAAACCACGACCGCAGACCAGACTCACGTCGTAGTGCTATGAGTGGCACGTGTAGCAGCCCGAAAGCCAATCTGTCAATGTCACGGTGAAGGAGCCGTCAAAACAATATAAAAACTCGTAAAGTAAATATGTATGTACTGCTTTAAAAGTACATAATAACAATTGCAATCCAATAAAAAGCTTGCGATGCTATCATGAGACAGACACTGGCAGAATTGTGTCAATCCAGACGCAGAGCCATTAACCAAAAAGTTGAAGTATCAAAGAATCCAAGTCAAACCAAAATAAACACTTGACTGAAAAAGCCCATGTAAAAACCCTTGTTTTGCAAATAATTATACCTCCTCTAGGAAAGAGCCATTCTCCTTGCCAATTATGCGAAGAATAGTCTTTGCAGGTTAGGTTAGGTTAGGTTAGGTTAGGTTAGGTTAGGTTAGGTTAGGTTAGGTTAGGTTAGGTTAGGTTAGGTTAGGTTAGGTTAGGTTAGGTTAGGTTAGGTTAGGTTAGGTTAGGTTAGGTTAGGTTAGGTTAGGTTAGGTTAGGTTAGGTTAGGTTAGGTTAGGTTAGGTTAGGTTAGGTTAGGTTAGGTTAGGTTAGGTTAGGTTAGGTTAGGTTAGGTTAGGTTAGGTTAGGTTAGGTTAGGTTAGGTTAGGTTAGGTTAGGTTAGGTTAGGTTAGGTTAGGTTAGGTTAGGTTAGGTTAGGTTAGGTTAGGTTAGGTTAGGTTAGGTTAGGTTAGGTTAGGTTAGGTTAGGTTAGGTTAGGTTAGGTTAGGTTAGGTTAGGTTAGGTTAGGTTAGGTTAGGTTAGGTTAGGTTAGGTTAGGTTAGGTTAGGTTAGGTTAGGTTAGGTTAGGTTAGGTTAGGTTAGGTTAGGTTAGGTTAGGTTAGGTTAGGTTAGGTTAGGTTAGGTTAGGTTAGGTTAGGTTAGGTTAGGTTAGGTTAGGTTAGGTTAGGTTAGGTTAGGTTAGGTTAGGTTAGGTTAGGTTAGGTTAGGTTAGGTTAGGTTAGGTTAGGTTAGGTTAGGTTAGGTTAGGTTAGGTTAGGTTAGGTTAGGTTAGGTTAGGTTAGGTTAGGTTAGGTTAGGTTAGGTTAGGTTAGGTTAGGTTAGGTTAGGTTAGGTTAGGTTAGGTTAGGTTAGGTTAGGTTAGGTTAGGTTAGGTTAGGTTAGGTTAGGTTAGGTTAGGTTAGGTTAGGTTAGGTTAGGTTAGGTTAGGTTAGGTTAGGTTAGGTTAGGTTAGGTTAGGTTAGGTTAGGTTAGGTTAGGTTAGGTTAGGTTAGGTTAGGTTAGGTTAGGTTAGGTTAGGTTAGGTTAGGTTAGGTTAGGTTAGGTTAGGTTAGGTTAGGTTAGGTTAGGTTAGGTTAGGTTAGGTTAGGTTAGGTTAGGTTAGGTTAGGTTAGGTTAGGTTAGGTTAGGTTAGGTTAGGTTAGGTTAGGTTAGGTTAGGTTAGGTTAGGTTAGGTTAGGTTAGGTTAGGTTAGGTTAGGTTAGGTTAGGTTAGGTTAGGTTAGGTTAGGTTAGGTTAGGTTAGGTTAGGTTAGGTTAGGTTAGGTTAGGTTAGGTTAGGTTAGGTTAGGTTAGGTTAGGTTAGGTTAGGTTAGGTTAGGTTAGGTTAGGTTAGGTTAGGTTAGGTTAGGTTAGGTTAGGTTAGGTTAGGTTAGGTTAGGTTAGGTTAGGTTAGGTTAGGTTAGGTTAGGTTAGGTTAGGTTAGGTTAGGTTAGGTTAGGTTAGGTTAGGTTAGGTTAGGTTAGGTTAGGTTAGGTTAGGTTAGGTTAGGTTAGGTTAGGTTAGGTTAGGTTAGGTTAGGTTAGGTTAGGTTAGGTTAGGTTAGGTTAGGTTAGGTTAGGTTAGGTTAGGTTAGGTTAGGTTAGGTTAGGTTAGGTTAGGTTAGGTTAGGTTAGGTTAGGTTAGGTTAGGTTAGGTTAGGTTAGGTTAGGTTAGGTTAGGTTAGGTTAGGTTAGGTTAGGTTAGGTTAGGTTAGGTTAGGTTAGGTTAGGTTAGGTTAGGTTAGGTTAGGTTAGGTTAGGTTAGGTTAGGTTAGGTTAGGTTAGGTTAGGTTAGGTTAGGTTAGGTTAGGTTAGGTTAGGTTAGGTTAGGTTAGGTTAGGTTAGGTTAGGTTAGGTTAGGTTAGGTTAGGTTAGGTTAGGTTAGGTTAGGTTAGGTTAGGTTAGGTTAGGTTAGGTTAGGTTAGGTTAGGTTAGGTTAGGTTAGGTTAGGTTAGGTTAGGTTAGGTTAGGTTAGGTTAGGTTAGGTTAGGTTAGGTTAGGTTAGGTTAGGTTAGGTTAGGTTAGGTTAGGTTAGGTTAGGTTAGGTTAGGTTAGGTTAGGTTAGGTTAGGTTAGGTTAGGTTAGGTTAGGTTAGGTTAGGTTAGGTTAGGTTAGGTTAGGTTAGGTTAGGTTAGGTTAGGTTAGGTTAGGTTAGGTTAGGTTAGGTTAGGTTAGGTTAGGTTAGGTTAGGTTAGGTTAGGTTAGGTTAGGTTAGGTTAGGTTAGGTTAGGTTAGGTTAGGTTAGGTTAGGTTAGGTTAGGTTAGGTTAGGTTAGGTTAGGTTAGGTTAGGTTAGGTTAGGTTAGGTTAGGTTAGGTTAGGTTAGGTTAGGTTAGGTTAGGTTAGGTTAGGTTAGGTTAGGTTAGGTTAGGTTAGGTTAGGTTAGGTTAGGTTAGGTTAGGTTAGGTTAGGTTAGGTTAGGTTAGGTTAGGTTAGGTTAGGTTAGGTTAGGTTAGGTTAGGTTAGGTTAGGTTAGGTTAGGTTAGGTTAGGTTAGGTTAGGTTAGGTTAGGTTAGGTTAGGTTAGGTTAGGTTAGGTTAGGTTAGGTTAGGTTAGGTTAGGTTAGGTTAGGTTAGGTTAGGTTAGGTTAGGTTAGGTTAGGTTAGGTTAGGTTAGGTTAGGTTAGGTTAGGTTAGGTTAGGTTAGGTTAGGTTAGGTTAGGTTAGGTTAGGTTAGGTTAGGTTAGGTTAGGTTAGGTTAGGTTAGGTTAGGTTAGGTTAGGTTAGGTTAGGTTAGGTTAGGTTAGGTTAGGTTAGGTTAGGTTAGGTTAGGTTAGGTTAGGTTAGGTTAGGTTAGGTTAGGTTAGGTTAGGTTAGGTTAGGTTAGGTTAGGTTAGGTTAGGTTAGGTTAGGTTAGGTTAGGTTAGGTTAGGTTAGGTTAGGTTAGGTTAGGTTAGGTTAGGTTAGGTTAGGTTAGGTTAGGTTAGGTTAGGTTAGGTTAGGTTAGGTTAGGTTAGGTTAGGTTAGGTTAGGTTAGGTTAGGTTAGGTTAGGTTAGGTTAGGTTAGGTTAGGTTAGGTTAGGTTAGGTTAGGTTAGGTTAGGTTAGGTTAGGTTAGGTTAGGTTAGGTTAGGTTAGGTTAGGTTAGGTTAGGTTAGGTTAGGTTAGGTTAGGTTAGGTTAGGTTAGGTTAGGTTAGGTTAGGTTAGGTTAGGTTAGGTTAGGTTAGGTTAGGTTAGGTTAGGTTAGGTTAGGTTAGGTTAGGTTAGGTTAGGTTAGGTTAGGTTAGGTTAGGTTAGGTTAGGTTAGGTTAGGTTAGGTTAGGTTAGGTTAGGTTAGGTTAGGTTAGGTTAGGTTAGGTTAGGTTAGGTTAGGTTAGGTTAGGTTAGGTTAGGTTAGGTTAGGTTAGGTTAGGTTAGGTTAGGTTAGGTTAGGTTAGGTTAGGTTAGGTTAGGTTAGGTTAGGTTAGGTTAGGTTAGGTTAGGTTAGGTTAGGTTAGGTTAGGTTAGGTTAGGTTAGGTTAGGTTAGGTTAGGTTAGGTTAGGTTAGGTTAGGTTAGGTTAGGTTAGGTTAGGTTAGGTTAGGTTAGGTTAGGTTAGGTTAGGTTAGGTTAGGTTAGGTTAGGTTAGGTTAGGTTAGGTTAGGTTAGGTTAGGTTAGGTTAGGTTAGGTTAGGTTAGGTTAGGTTAGGTTAGGTTAGGTTAGGTTAGGTTAGGTTAGGTTAGGTTAGGTTAGGTTAGGTTAGGTTAGGTTAGGTTAGGTTAGGTTAGGTTAGGTTAGGTTAGGTTAGGTTAGGTTAGGTTAGGTTAGGTTAGGTTAGGTTAGGTTAGGTTAGGTTAGGTTAGGTTAGGTTAGGTTAGGTTAGGTTAGGTTAGGTTAGGTTAGGTTAGGTTAGGTTAGGTTAGGTTAGGTTAGGTTAGGTTAGGTTAGGTTAGGTTAGGTTAGGTTAGGTTAGGTTAGGTTAGGTTAGGTTAGGTTAGGTTAGGTTAGGTTAGGTTAGGTTAGGTTAGGTTAGGTTAGGTTAGGTTAGGTTAGGTTAGGTTAGGTTAGGTTAGGTTAGGTTAGGTTAGGTTAGGTTAGGTTAGGTTAGGTTAGGTTAGGTTAGGTTAGGTTAGGTTAGGTTAGGTTAGGTTAGGTTAGGTTAGGTTAGGTTAGGTTAGGTTAGGTTAGGTTAGGTTAGGTTAGGTTAGGTTAGGTTAGGTTAGGTTAGGTTAGGTTAGGTTAGGTTAGGTTAGGTTAGGTTAGGTTAGGTTAGGTTAGGTTAGGTTAGGTTAGGTTAGGTTAGGTTAGGTTAGGTTAGGTTAGGTTAGGTTAGGTTAGGTTAGGTTAGGTTAGGTTAGGTTAGGTTAGGTTAGGTTAGGTTAGGTTAGGTTAGGTTAGGTTAGGTTAGGTTAGGTTAGGTTAGGTTAGGTTAGGTTAGGTTAGGTTAGGTTAGGTTAGGTTAGGTTAGGTTAGGTTAGGTTAGGTTAGGTTAGGTTAGGTTAGGTTAGGTTAGGTTAGGTTAGGTTAGGTTAGGTTAGGTTAGGTTAGGTTAGGTTAGGTTAGGTTAGGTTAGGTTAGGTTAGGTTAGGTTAGGTTAGGTTAGGTTAGGTTAGGTTAGGTTAGGTTAGGTTAGGTTAGGTTAGGTTAGGTTAGGTTAGGTTAGGTTAGGTTAGGTTAGGTTAGGTTAGGTTAGGTTAGGTTAGGTTAGGTTAGGTTAGGTTAGGTTAGGTTAGGTTAGGTTAGGTTAGGTTAGGTTAGGTTAGGTTAGGTTAGGTTAGGTTAGGTTAGGTTAGGTTAGGTTAGGTTAGGTTAGGTTAGGTTAGGTTAGGTTAGGTTAGGTTAGGTTAGGTTAGGTTAGGTTAGGTTAGGTTAGGTTAGGTTAGGTTAGGTTAGGTTAGGTTAGGTTAGGTTAGGTTAGGTTAGGTTAGGTTAGGTTAGGTTAGGTTAGGTTAGGTTAGGTTAGGTTAGGTTAGGTTAGGTTAGGTTAGGTTAGGTTAGGTTAGGTTAGGTTAGGTTAGGTTAGGTTAGGTTAGGTTAGGTTAGGTTAGGTTAGGTTAGGTTAGGTTAGGTTAGGTTAGGTTAGGTTAGGTTAGGTTAGGTTAGGTTAGGTTAGGTTAGGTTAGGTTAGGTTAGGTTAGGTTAGGTTAGGTTAGGTTAGGTTAGGTTAGGTTAGGTTAGGTTAGGTTAGGTTAGGTTAGGTTAGGTTAGGTTAGGTTAGGTTAGGTTAGGTTAGGTTAGGTTAGGTTAGGTTAGGTTAGGTTAGGTTAGGTTAGGTTAGGTTAGGTTAGGTTAGGTTAGGTTAGGTTAGGTTAGGTTAGGTTAGGTTAGGTTAGGTTAGGTTAGGTTAGGTTAGGTTAGGTTAGGTTAGGTTAGGTTAGGTTAGGTTAGGTTAGGTTAGGTTAGGTTAGGTTAGGTTAGGTTAGGTTAGGTTAGGTTAGGTTAGGTTAGGTTAGGTTAGGTTAGGTTAGGTTAGGTTAGGTTAGGTTAGGTTAGGTTAGGTTAGGTTAGGTTAGGTTAGGTTAGGTTAGGTTAGGTTAGGTTAGGTTAGGTTAGGTTAGGTTAGGTTAGGTTAGGTTAGGTTAGGTTAGGTTAGGTTAGGTTAGGTTAGGTTAGGTTAGGTTAGGTTAGGTTAGGTTAGGTTAGGTTAGGTTAGGTTAGGTTAGGTTAGGTTAGGTTAGGTTAGGTTAGGTTAGGTTAGGTTAGGTTAGGTTAGGTTAGGTTAGGTTAGGTTAGGTTAGGTTAGGTTAGGTTAGGTTAGGTTAGGTTAGGTTAGGTTAGGTTAGGTTAGGTTAGGTTAGGTTAGGTTAGGTTAGGTTAGGTTAGGTTAGGTTAGGTTAGGTTAGGTTAGGTTAGGTTAGGTTAGGTTAGGTTAGGTTAGGTTAGGTTAGGTTAGGTTAGGTTAGGTTAGGTTAGGTTAGGTTAGGTTAGGTTAGGTTAGGTTAGGTTAGGTTAGGTTAGGTTAGGTTAGGTTAGGTTAGGTTAGGTTAGGTTAGGTTAGGTTAGGTTAGGTTAGGTTAGGTTAGGTTAGGTTAGGTTAGGTTAGGTTAGGTTAGGTTAGGTTAGGTTAGGTTAGGTTAGGTTAGGTTAGGTTAGGTTAGGTTAGGTTAGGTTAGGTTAGGTTAGGTTAGGTTAGGTTAGGTTAGGTTAGGTTAGGTTAGGTTAGGTTAGGTTAGGTTAGGTTAGGTTAGGTTAGGTTAGGTTAGGTTAGGTTAGGTTAGGTTAGGTTAGGTTAGGTTAGGTTAGGTTAGGTTAGGTTAGGTTAGGTTAGGTTAGGTTAGGTTAGGTTAGGTTAGGTTAGGTTAGGTTAGGTTAGGTTAGGTTAGGTTAGGTTAGGTTAGGTTAGGTTAGGTTAGGTTAGGTTAGGTTAGGTTAGGTTAGGTTAGGTTAGGTTAGGTTAGGTTAGGTTAGGTTAGGTTAGGTTAGGTTAGGTTAGGTTAGGTTAGGTTAGGTTAGGTTAGGTTAGGTTAGGTTAGGTTAGGTTAGGTTAGGTTAGGTTAGGTTAGGTTAGGTTAGGTTAGGTTAGGTTAGGTTAGGTTAGGTTAGGTTAGGTTAGGTTAGGTTAGGTTAGGTTAGGTTAGGTTAGGTTAGGTTAGGTTAGGTTAGGTTAGGTTAGGTTAGGTTAGGTTAGGTTAGGTTAGGTTAGGTTAGGTTAGGTTAGGTTAGGTTAGGTTAGGTTAGGTTAGGTTAGGTTAGGTTAGGTTAGGTTAGGTTAGGTTAGGTTAGGTTAGGTTAGGTTAGGTTAGGTTAGGTTAGGTTAGGTTAGGTTAGGTTAGGTTAGGTTAGGTTAGGTTAGGTTAGGTTAGGTTAGGTTAGGTTAGGTTAGGTTAGGTTAGGTTAGGTTAGGTTAGGTTAGGTTAGGTTAGGTTAGGTTAGGTTAGGTTAGGTTAGGTTAGGTTAGGTTAGGTTAGGTTAGGTTAGGTTAGGTTAGGTTAGGTTAGGTTAGGTTAGGTTAGGTTAGGTTAGGTTAGGTTAGGTTAGGTTAGGTTAGGTTAGGTTAGGTTAGGTTAGGTTAGGTTAGGTTAGGTTAGGTTAGGTTAGGTTAGGTTAGGTTAGGTTAGGTTAGGTTAGGTTAGGTTAGGTTAGGTTAGGTTAGGTTAGGTTAGGTTAGGTTAGGTTAGGTTAGGTTAGGTTAGGTTAGGTTAGGTTAGGTTAGGTTAGGTTAGGTTAGGTTAGGTTAGGTTAGGTTAGGTTAGGTTAGGTTAGGTTAGGTTAGGTTAGGTTAGGTTAGGTTAGGTTAGGTTAGGTTAGGTTAGGTTAGGTTAGGTTAGGTTAGGTTAGGTTAGGTTAGGTTAGGTTAGGTTAGGTTAGGTTAGGTTAGGTTAGGTTAGGTTAGGTTAGGTTAGGTTAGGTTAGGTTAGGTTAGGTTAGGTTAGGTTAGGTTAGGTTAGGTTAGGTTAGGTTAGGTTAGGTTAGGTTAGGTTAGGTTAGGTTAGGTTAGGTTAGGTTAGGTTAGGTTAGGTTAGGTTAGGTTAGGTTAGGTTAGGTTAGGTTAGGTTAGGTTAGGTTAGGTTAGGTTAGGTTAGGTTAGGTTAGGTTAGGTTAGGTTAGGTTAGGTTAGGTTAGGTTAGGTTAGGTTAGGTTAGGTTAGGTTAGGTTAGGTTAGGTTAGGTTAGGTTAGGTTAGGTTAGGTTAGGTTAGGTTAGGTTAGGTTAGGTTAGGTTAGGTTAGGTTAGGTTAGGTTAGGTTAGGTTAGGTTAGGTTAGGTTAGGTTAGGTTAGGTTAGGTTAGGTTAGGTTAGGTTAGGTTAGGTTAGGTTAGGTTAGGTTAGGTTAGGTTAGGTTAGGTTAGGTTAGGTTAGGTTAGGTTAGGTTAGGTTAGGTTAGGTTAGGTTAGGTTAGGTTAGGTTAGGTTAGGTTAGGTTAGGTTAGGTTAGGTTAGGTTAGGTTAGGTTAGGTTAGGTTAGGTTAGGTTAGGTTAGGTTAGGTTAGGTTAGGTTAGGTTAGGTTAGGTTAGGTTAGGTTAGGTTAGGTTAGGTTAGGTTAGGTTAGGTTAGGTTAGGTTAGGTTAGGTTAGGTTAGGTTAGGTTAGGTTAGGTTAGGTTAGGTTAGGTTAGGTTAGGTTAGGTTAGGTTAGGTTAGGTTAGGTTAGGTTAGGTTAGGTTAGGTTAGGTTAGGTTAGGTTAGGTTAGGTTAGGTTAGGTTAGGTTAGGTTAGGTTAGGTTAGGTTAGGTTAGGTTAGGTTAGGTTAGGTTAGGTTAGGTTAGGTTAGGTTAGGTTAGGTTAGGTTAGGTTAGGTTAGGTTAGGTTAGGTTAGGTTAGGTTAGGTTAGGTTAGGTTAGGTTAGGTTAGGTTAGGTTAGGTTAGGTTAGGTTAGGTTAGGTTAGGTTAGGTTAGGTTAGGTTAGGTTAGGTTAGGTTAGGTTAGGTTAGGTTAGGTTAGGTTAGGTTAGGTTAGGTTAGGTTAGGTTAGGTTAGGTTAGGTTAGGTTAGGTTAGGTTAGGTTAGGTTAGGTTAGGTTAGGTTAGGTTAGGTTAGGTTAGGTTAGGTTAGGTTAGGTTAGGTTAGGTTAGGTTAGGTTAGGTTAGGTTAGGTTAGGTTAGGTTAGGTTAGGTTAGGTTAGGTTAGGTTAGGTTAGGTTAGGTTAGGTTAGGTTAGGTTAGGTTAGGTTAGGTTAGGTTAGGTTAGGTTAGGTTAGGTTAGGTTAGGTTAGGTTAGGTTAGGTTAGGTTAGGTTAGGTTAGGTTAGGTTAGGTTAGGTTAGGTTAGGTTAGGTTAGGTTAGGTTAGGTTAGGTTAGGTTAGGTTAGGTTAGGTTAGGTTAGGTTAGGTTAGGTTAGGTTAGGTTAGGTTAGGTTAGGTTAGGTTAGGTTAGGTTAGGTTAGGTTAGGTTAGGTTAGGTTAGGTTAGGTTAGGTTAGGTTAGGTTAGGTTAGGTTAGGTTAGGTTAGGTTAGGTTAGGTTAGGTTAGGTTAGGTTAGGTTAGGTTAGGTTAGGTTAGGTTAGGTTAGGTTAGGTTAGGTTAGGTTAGGTTAGGTTAGGTTAGGTTAGGTTAGGTTAGGTTAGGTTAGGTTAGGTTAGGTTAGGTTAGGTTAGGTTAGGTTAGGTTAGGTTAGGTTAGGTTAGGTTAGGTTAGGTTAGGTTAGGTTAGGTTAGGTTAGGTTAGGTTAGGTTAGGTTAGGTTAGGTTAGGTTAGGTTAGGTTAGGTTAGGTTAGGTTAGGTTAGGTTAGGTTAGGTTAGGTTAGGTTAGGTTAGGTTAGGTTAGGTTAGGTTAGGTTAGGTTAGGTTAGGTTAGGTTAGGTTAGGTTAGGTTAGGTTAGGTTAGGTTAGGTTAGGTTAGGTTAGGTTAGGTTAGGTTAGGTTAGGTTAGGTTAGGTTAGGTTAGGTTAGGTTAGGTTAGGTTAGGTTAGGTTAGGTTAGGTTAGGTTAGGTTAGGTTAGGTTAGGTTAGGTTAGGTTAGGTTAGGTTAGGTTAGGTTAGGTTAGGTTAGGTTAGGTTAGGTTAGGTTAGGTTAGGTTAGGTTAGGTTAGGTTAGGTTAGGTTAGGTTAGGTTAGGTTAGGTTAGGTTAGGTTAGGTTAGGTTAGGTTAGGTTAGGTTAGGTTAGGTTAGGTTAGGTTAGGTTAGGTTAGGTTAGGTTAGGTTAGGTTAGGTTAGGTTAGGTTAGGTTAGGTTAGGTTAGGTTAGGTTAGGTTAGGTTAGGTTAGGTTAGGTTAGGTTAGGTTAGGTTAGGTTAGGTTAGGTTAGGTTAGGTTAGGTTAGGTTAGGTTAGGTTAGGTTAGGTTAGGTTAGGTTAGGTTAGGTTAGGTTAGGTTAGGTTAGGTTAGGTTAGGTTAGGTTAGGTTAGGTTAGGTTAGGTTAGGTTAGGTTAGGTTAGGTTAGGTTAGGTTAGGTTAGGTTAGGTTAGGTTAGGTTAGGTTAGGTTAGGTTAGGTTAGGTTAGGTTAGGTTAGGTTAGGTTAGGTTAGGTTAGGTTAGGTTAGGTTAGGTTAGGTTAGGTTAGGTTAGGTTAGGTTAGGTTAGGTTAGGTTAGGTTAGGTTAGGTTAGGTTAGGTTAGGTTAGGTTAGGTTAGGTTAGGTTAGGTTAGGTTAGGTTAGGTTAGGTTAGGTTAGGTTAGGTTAGGTTAGGTTAGGTTAGGTTAGGTTAGGTTAGGTTAGGTTAGGTTAGGTTAGGTTAGGTTAGGTTAGGTTAGGTTAGGTTAGGTTAGGTTAGGTTAGGTTAGGTTAGGTTAGGTTAGGTTAGGTTAGGTTAGGTTAGGTTAGGTTAGGTTAGGTTAGGTTAGGTTAGGTTAGGTTAGGTTAGGTTAGGTTAGGTTAGGTTAGGTTAGGTTAGGTTAGGTTAGGTTAGGTTAGGTTAGGTTAGGTTAGGTTAGGTTAGGTTAGGTTAGGTTAGGTTAGGTTAGGTTAGGTTAGGTTAGGTTAGGTTAGGTTAGGTTAGGTTAGGTTAGGTTAGGTTAGGTTAGGTTAGGTTAGGTTAGGTTAGGTTAGGTTAGGTTAGGTTAGGTTAGGTTAGGTTAGGTTAGGTTAGGTTAGGTTAGGTTAGGTTAGGTTAGGTTAGGTTAGGTTAGGTTAGGTTAGGTTAGGTTAGGTTAGGTTAGGTTAGGTTAGGTTAGGTTAGGTTAGGTTAGGTTAGGTTAGGTTAGGTTAGGTTAGGTTAGGTTAGGTTAGGTTAGGTTAGGTTAGGTTAGGTTAGGTTAGGTTAGGTTAGGTTAGGTTAGGTTAGGTTAGGTTAGGTTAGGTTAGGTTAGGTTAGGTTAGGTTAGGTTAGGTTAGGTTAGGTTAGGTTAGGTTAGGTTAGGTTAGGTTAGGTTAGGTTAGGTTAGGTTAGGTTAGGTTAGGTTAGGTTAGGTTAGGTTAGGTTAGGTTAGGTTAGGTTAGGTTAGGTTAGGTTAGGTTAGGTTAGGTTAGGTTAGGTTAGGTTAGGTTAGGTTAGGTTAGGTTAGGTTAGGTTAGGTTAGGTTAGGTTAGGTTAGGTTAGGTTAGGTTAGGTTAGGTTAGGTTAGGTTAGGTTAGGTTAGGTTAGGTTAGGTTAGGTTAGGTTAGGTTAGGTTAGGTTAGGTTAGGTTAGGTTAGGTTAGGTTAGGTTAGGTTAGGTTAGGTTAGGTTAGGTTAGGTTAGGTTAGAGTTAGGTTAGGTTAGGTTAGGTTAGGTTAGGTTAGGTTAGGTTAGGTTAGGTTAGGTTAGGTTAGGTTAGGTTAGGTTAGGTTAGGTTAGGTTAGGTTAGGTTAGGTTAGGTTAGGTTAGGTTAGGTTAGGTTAGGTTAGGTTAGGTTAGGTTAGGTTAGGTTAGGTTAGGTTAGGTTAGGTTAGGTTAGGTTAGGTTAGGTTAGGTTAGGTTAGGTTAGGTTAGGTTAGGTTAGGTTAGGTTAGGTTAGGTTAGGTTAGGTTAGGTTAGGTTAGGTTAGGTTAGGTTAGGTTAGGTTAGGTTAGGTTAGGTTAGGTTAGGTTAGGTTAGGTTAGGTTAGGTTAGGTTAGGTTAGGTTAGGTTAGGTTAGGTTAGGTTAGGTTAGGTTAGGTTAGGTTAGGTTAGGTTAGGTTAGGTTAGGTTAGGTTAGGTTAGGTTAGG